>OY987251.1:13996842-14031728 GCA_963920765.1 Ulota crispa | reverse complement strand
AACCAAGAGATGCCCAAAAATAAATGGGTATCTTCCTGTGTTGGTGATATTCGCCACCAACTTCTCACGATGACTCCCAATTACAAGTTCAACTACCGCTTCGTATGTAATAAGTCCGGAATTAATCATTTGGCCATCAATCACCCGGAGTTCTCTTGGTGCTCCCTTGAGTTTTAGGATTGCATTGCACTCCTCTACAAACTTAGGATGCATGAAGATTTCTGTAGCTCCTAAGTTCACTAGGGTGGAGGCCGCCATGGAGTTGATTGTGGCATCCAACGTTATATGGGCCTCCGGATCCAAGGTAGTCCATAGAAACAATGGAGTCAATACATTTCCCGGATCCTCGTGGATCACTAGAGGTTCCTTCCATTGCAAACCTTGCTCATGATCAAACTCATCATCCCCCCATTTTGTGCTCGTGTTTTGCTTCGGGATTGTAGCCGCCGCCGTCTGGACAATGCCCGGGTACTGAATCCTCCCACTTAGTCCCGGGTTTCCTCTTTTTCCGAGGCTGTTTCTTCCATCTTCATGGTAGCCAAAATTGAAAGTGGCCTAGAGGGATTTGTGAGACACTTAGCTCTGATATGTCCTAGTTCACTGCAACCCCAACATTGCCCTTAGCGTTGATACTCTAATCGTTCCGCTGCCGTTTTTGCCAAATCTTGCGTGACTCGAGTCGCGCCAAGCTTCATAGGCACTGGGCCCGAATTTGCTTGAGACTTTGCACTTAGATCACGGAAAGGAGCGGTTGGAACTCCAACATTTTGGGAATTGGATTGTATCCGCTGATTTTGCCGTCGGCCCCATAGCCTCTCATCAATCCGGGACACCATTGCCATCCAATCTTGAAGTCTTTGTGGTTGGGTCTCTACGGTGGCTAAAAAATCCAAAATCTCATCTTCGAGTCCTCCTCGAAACCGAGCCACCAAGCTAATTTCATTCCATTCAACTTGAGCGGCATATTCATTAAACGTAGAAATATATGATGCCGCCAAACCGGTTTGCCTAAGCCGACCTAAATGGTCTTCTGCGTTACTTTGTCTATCTAAGTCACCGTAAATCTCAATAATGGATTTTCGGAAAACATCGTAGTCCGTCAACAACTCATAATCACGTCCTTTATCAAAGGCTTGCAAAAGTGGCATCGTCCAATTTTGTGCAACCCCTGTCATATATGAAAGAGCATAAGCAACTTTATCAGCATCAGAATTATAAGTGCGTGGCTTACCTCAGAATACCAAACGCAATTGTGCAAGCCACCGGTACACCTCGTTACTCTTCTTTCCGGAAAACATATCCGATTCCGCTACTTTTGATTCTTTGACATGAAATCTATCACCTCGAAACTCTTCCATTCTTCTTGGTGCTCGCCCTTCTTCCTCAGATGTGGATGACGCTACCAGTCCTGGCCCCAACGTCGCATGCTCTGAAAGTTTTTGCACCAAGTGGGGGATCGCCGCTTGTAACACATTTTGAATTTGTTGCTATATGAATGAGGCCAACTCCGACCCCACCCTTTCCGGCATTGTAAGCCCTCGCGGATCTCTGACTATGTACTCACAATCCATAGTAGCTCAACCTAACTTCACAACATGACTTCTCCAACCTTCTTCACCCATCACAATCTTGCCATTGTAGACAAGCATTGTTGAAACTTGCAACATGATTTACTTAATGCAAGTATTTCCTAACCCTAACCTTATTTCATTTATGCCTATATTCTTTTTTCCTTCCTAATCACTACCAATTAATTGGCCGTTATCCTACCTACCAACCACGGTGAATGCATCAAAACCTAAAATCACCTCCTCAATAGAACCAACAAACAACTCCAAGAACGCATTGAAACGTTGAGTAGAACATGCCAAAATTTTGGAAAAAGAAAACCGCACAAATTGTTTACTATTCTTACTATTATAGAAAATTTGCAAGAACTCTCGAGCCTATTTACTTCACAATAATTTCCTGAAAGGCAACATCCTACATTTGTCAAAATCAAATACATCCCTACCCGGTTGCCTCCTCATCCGAATGTGGACTCTCAAAGACTTGACATTATGTTACGATACAAGATCAAGAGACGATATTCCTTTCCTATTTTGAGATCATAACCTAATGTAGAAACAAACACTAAGAGACGCAAAGGTGATATTGAAAGTATTCCATTGTATTAAGCAAAATGTCAAGTGAGGAACAAACCTCCTCACTTGGTTTAAGAAGGAAAGAGGAAGGGTAATCAACATCTAACCAACGTAACCGTCATTACAAACTAGTTCGTAACACCAAAACCCATATATCACCTCCTAGATTTAGCATAATGAACATATATGTCCTCATAAATAGTGTGATTCCTTTTGGATTTTTGTAAATTTAGTTTGTTTGATAGTTAATTTAATAAAAACTACTTATTAATATTGGGGCAACAAGTGCTAGGGTGGCCAATTCTTTACTCTCTTATTGTAAAATGTCAAATAGTTGTCAATTTTGAATGATGATAACTTTTTTTGACAAACAATAACTGCAATATTTTTTTGAAACTTTTTCCTAACATGTAGCTACTTATAATTTTGAAGAGTTAGTTTATTGAGAGATGCTATAATTAGTTAATGTGATTGTCAAATCTTTATTGATTTATGGTGTCTCATTCTATAGCAACAACAAGGAAGTTATAATAATATAAATTAGCAATATTTATAATGTGAACGATGTGAAATTCTAAAAGTTGAAGAGCTGCATGTGCTTTCAAGTGGCCAAATGAATGAGTCATGAGATGACTTTCTAAGGTAACGCAATCTAATAGTAAAGGCAACCTAAATGCAATATTCAGTGACCACAAATCACAGGATGAAAGCTACAACCTATCAGACGGATGAAAGTCTTCACGTGCAAATTACCATCCACGTTTTGCGCACCTACATGCATTCCAGGGGTGCGTGTCGCTCCACCATTGGATAGCGTGCATATTATTTGAGATTCGATGCATTGGAGAATGTCAGAACCTCAGCCACACGTGGGAAAACATTCTATTCGCACTCAAAACATACAAAAACTGACCCAAAAATTCCTAGAATCTTACCCCATTTGTCAACAACCGACAACCAAAACACTTATATAAATTGGGGGTAAGAAAATGGATGAATGTTTATACCCTCACTCAAAGAATCGTGAAATTAACTGACAACTGGATGAATGTAAGTGCCTATAGATGATGACCGGATGAACTTGCACACGTGGCAGACATTATGCATCGTTATATATACTGCATGCATTCGAGGGGTACGTGTCGCTCTGACAATCGAAAAGTGCAAAATAATATTGAGGAAATAACAGGACCTAACTAATTTACATTTCGGAGTAGTTTCGCCAAAGTCATACATGCTTGCCACCTAATAATTAAGTAGAGGATGAAACAATGGATGAAATTCCGGAAACATCTAGGAAACATCATAATGTTCCTCATATATCGATGAGAATTCTGAAAAGTGTCTAGTTCGACGGATGAAAATTAATTTAATTCGAAATCCTAACATTCCGGCATGCATTGAGGGGTACGTGTCGATTATCTAGTGGACATGTTAATGTTGTTATTTTATTCGGATTTTTTCTAAGAAGTAAGCAATACATGGGTACATAATGTTCGTGCACCCAACATATGGCTTTCCCAAAAGCAGTGAATAGTTGCATGAGTAACGGATGCTCCGGCCATGGGGTGAAATTGCAAGGGCCACATCGATAAGGGACCCGGTCTTCAGGTCAGCCCCCCACGCCCACCCCCTTTTTATTTGATTTTTTAGTTGAGCCATCGTAGACCATTTCGTGGTACTTTGGTTTTTGGGAAATAATGATAAAAAGTGTCATATCCTTGGATGTTTTTGTTTTGTTTGCTCTTTTGTGTTCCAAAAGTGAAAAAGCTCTACAAAAGACATATTTCAAGCTTCCCCGGTAATTCTCCTCCTCTCACCCCCGGAATTTTGTCAAAGGTTTCACTTTACCTTATCCCTTTTCACCTTACCCCCTTAACCCCTCAAGGCCCAAGCAGCTTTTTATTTTTTATTTTTTATATTTTTTATATTTTTTATATGCTATCTACATTGAATATTGCGTGTAGGTTGCCCCACACTAATTTCTTGACATTCCACACTATGTAAATATTTACTGCTGCTACAATTCATCAAAAATTACTACAATAAATAGTTTTTAAAAGGCTTTTCAACAACAATGAAGTTACAAAAAGACAAACTAGAAATTTCCAAGTCATAAACCATGTGAAATTTAAGTATTTAGAGAGTTGCATGCGCCTCCAAGTGACCAAGTAATGAGTAGTGAGGTAACTTACCATGGTAAGGCAACCTAATTGTCAAGGCAACCTAAATGCAATATTGAGTGTAGGGATTTTGGGCAGGTCACTACAAATGAGTTTTGTATTTTTTTTTTCTTTTTAAATTTTCACACATGAAGTACCCAAGGAGTAGCTATAAGGTTCAACAATTTTCATGATTTTTGACTACATGGTTCAAAAATTATTGCATGATTTGTTGTTTTCTTTGCTCGTCAGGGCAGCCCGGGTAGCTCAAAAACTTCTTTGAAAATTATATTTCAAGTTTTTTTTTTTTTTTCATTGGTTCTTTAGATCTATTTATAGGTGGGAAGTTTTGAATCATTCAGTTTCTATTAATGAGATGAAAGTTATGAGAAGTTTTAGTTTGCTAGTAGGTATGGTTGAGAGACTCCACACCTACCGGCAAACTAAAACTTCTCATAACTTTCATCTCATTAATGGAAACTGAATGATTCAAAACTTCCCACCTATAAATAGGTCTAAAGAACCAATGAAAAAAAAAAAAAAAACTTGAAATATAATTTTCAAAGAAGTTTTTGAGCTACCCGGGCTACCCTGACGAGCAAAGAAAACAACAAATCATGCAATAATTTTTGAACCATGTAGTCAAAAATCATGAAAATTGTTGGACCTTATAGCTACTCCTTGGGTACTTTTGGATACTTTATGTGTGAAAATTTAAAAGAAAAAAAAAATGCAAATCTCATTTGCAATGACTTGCCCAAAATCCCTAGATAGCATAAAAAAGGCTGCTTGGGCCTTGAGGGGTTAAGAGACCTTGAAAACAAGATAGCTTTTATTGGTTGTGGATAGTAAAGGGCGTTGGCTTTGCATAGAGAGGAGTCGCCTCCAGGAAGTTTGTAGTAGGTACCTTACTCAAAAAGTGAGCTACATGGATGCAACCTCTTGTATTGTAGATACTTGTTTGTATCGAATGAATAGTATTGCTTTCATTTGAAAAGAGTTGAAGTGCGTTTTCTTATTTGTATTAAATGAACAAGTCAATGTTTATTTGGAAACTATCACGGTGAATTTTGTATCTTTGTTCGTGGTTTGTAGTGGTTGCTACAACCTTTATTTGTTTTAATTGAAAAGGTTCTTTGATTCCTCTTGGTTTTTTCCTTTGAAATCTTTTTGTAAGTGCCTTGTTAGCTTTAAAGTATAATTTACATCAATTTTCTATCTCCCCATTTGTTGTAAATTGTTTGTTTAGAAATTTGAAGTGTTGAATGTTATTACATTGTAGTCAAGAATTGAACATTATATGGAACCTTCCAATGCATTTGAAATTGAGTTGAAATTGAGAATCAAAGGTTTGTATAAGATCAAACAAAATGAGGTTAAAGCTTTGGTTTCAAGTTGATTTTGAATAAGGCCCATTTCCCAATGGCACAATCCATAGCCCTATGATTGTCTAGCACCTTGCATGAGCTCTTAGAATCAAACATGATAATTTCAATGTTAGCTTGGAACACTATTTTCTTTGTTGTTTGAAAAAGAGTTATTTGAAATTTGCTATATTTGGAGGATTAGAAGCAAAAACATCCAATGTTGTTTATTCTTGTACTTGTTGATATTTGATGCCTCCAAGAATAATCAATGATTTTAGAACCTTTGTTTCCAAATCCAATGAATCATTTGGATGTTTTATTGGTTCACCTTCTATTAAATGGAGGTTCATCTTCATCATTGGCTAAAATGTGTGTGCACTTGATATTTGAAGTGATTCTTGCAAAGGCCTCAACTTTGAAGCTAGGTCAACTATTGAACTATAATGGCTTTGCTAACGCTTTTCTTAACACTAGTTGTAAATCCATGTTAATTGTATTTAGTCATGATTCATTTAATGAATTTGGTTTTTTTTATGGTGTTTCTTAGAAGCAATTGGATAATTTCATCCAAGCACGTATGGGAGATTTATGACTTAAAATATCTAACTTAGGGTATGTTCACACTTTGGTGTTAGGAGAGGTAAAAGCAATATGAATGCAGTCTAAAAGTGTGTCCAAATGCATCTAATTTGTTTTTGCAACTACCACTCTCAACACCAAGTGTAAACAATCCTTTATTCTACTAGTGAAGGCATGATGTTAGAACCACAACAATATTGGAAGAGTGCACATATTTGTTATTTAAAGATCCATCTCAATATTGCACATGTTTTCACCTTCCAACCAGGAAATCTCTTGTATCAAAATTTCAACGATGAGTTTGATCAAATATTCAAGTTAAAAGAGAAAGTTATTCAATGGCAAAGCTTTTATTTTAGAGGTGAAAAAGCACAAAAAGGTGTAATAAGGCTTCAATTAATTTGTCTTTGAATCTCTATATTTCCCATTGCATAGCTTTAATGATCAATTTGGTTGAAGACATTAAACTTTTGGGATGCAATCAATTGATAAAGTGAAAATGTTTTTTTGTTGTGTTTTCAAATATACATGCATTTGGGGCATAAAAATAATAATGTTATGTGGATAAGTAACTTCACTCCACTATGAAAACATGTTCACAATGATTGTGAACTTTATTCATAATCATTGTAAATGGGCCAATGTGGACAATTAAGTCGTTGTGAATAATTTTTTTACAACCATTGTGGACACAATAATTTTATTAGTGTCACTACTTTATTGACTATTGCAACTTATGATGCCTATCAATTTGAAGCAAGGGACAAGTTGATGAATGCCCTTGTATTTTGCAATATTTTGACGGACACCCTTGATTTTTTGGAAATTGTGGAAATACCCTTGTACGGGTTCTAGAGAGGGGACGAATACCAATACAATACTCCTGTTTGTCACAAAACAAGTTGTTTGCATGCACCCATAGTTGCAAGAGCTGCCCAAGCTTCACTATTTGCAACATAACAAGCAGCACTTAGTTTGCAAGCACAAAGAGTGCAACTTTGATAAGATAATGAGCATATGTCTACATTGTTTGACAACAAAAAATAATAATTGACATCACAATGACCAAGGATATGACTGTTAACACTGCAAGCATGTCATTCCTTGAACTTTCCACAGCCCCAATATTCTCAATGGTATTCTTGCAATTTCCAAACATCAAGAATATTTATCAAATATTGTAAAATGCAATGGTATTTATCAAATTTCTCAAAAAACCCTTGTTTTTCAAAAAAACAAAAAAACAAAAAATAAATAAATAATGAGGTATGGTAAATCCGATTCATGTGTCCCAAAAATCAAAAAATATTTGAAAAACAAACAAAGGAAAAAATACACGTACATATAGACTTTATTGTGACTAGGAACCAGTCCATTTTTTTTGGAAAAAATAATTCAGATTGAACACACATATAATTTATATATAGATGAGCAAACTTCGAGAATGGCATCGCCAAACAAACTCCCATTCTCATTGCAAGAAAATTATTAGATTTAGATGATTTAGAATAGTATGTAGATAAACAAACAGTTACTATCCAGATAATAGATGAATTTACAAATGTGTGGTGGATGGCTCTTAGGCTCTACCATATTTTTGGCATTCTATGACTCTTCAAATTTAAAAAATAAAATGAATTGTAGAATTTTAATTGTAGAACTTTAAGTTTGACTTGGTTTGTCTTCCATATGGTCAAAAGAAAGTGGATCTCTATATTTGTCTTTCAAACCCGTTATTCTTGTAGTATTAAAAACTGTTGTAGCTATAGTCTTCCCTTGGATAAGCTTTCTCCTAAGAAGATTTACATTTTGCTAAGTTTTGAGAAATCCTGGAAACCTACCTCTTCATACGGACAAATAAAAAATAAAAAAATAAAAATTGGGAAAAAATAAGATGCTAAAATTATATAGAGGGAGAAAAGGTATATAATTATTGTACACTCTTTAATTTGAGCTTAACTCGTAAAGGCCCGAGGGGGTAAGGGCAAAATATAGATGTGTAAAATGGTACTCTTGTAATTTTGACGAAGTTTGTTTCAAAAGAGAAATAAGAATCATAATGTTTAGTAATTATCCATACAGTCAAACACTCAAAAAAAGGTTTGGATTTTTATGCAATGAATTCAAAGGCATTTACCATTTCGTATTAGCAAAATTACAAATTTTACTCATAGATTTCAAATTTTGGTATGATTGGTTAAAAATAGACATTCTATCCTAATCTTCAAAAATGCAATCTTTTGAAAGGAGAGAACATCATTAGTTTTCCAAAATAGGAAATTTTACAACACTAGCAAATATTGAAATGTTTGTCTTTGAAAAATTCTCCTTGGTGGAGTTTAACTTGGATTGACATGATTCAAGTTAAGTTGGAAAGTAGACTTGATTTTCTAGTATAAAAACCCAAAATAATTGGGCATCGACTAGAAAATGGTCGATTGGGCGCTTAGAGGTTAATGCTATGCTCATATTTGAAACCCCAAGTTCACCAAAGCTCAAATCTCTTAGAGGAAAGACTTGACAATAGAAACTTTAAACATCTTAATCATGGGAAAGTTTTACCTCTTCACCCTTTAAAGTCCGTGCATCCAAAAAGTGGATGCACCTTGGTCAACCCTAATTGTGACTTTCAAAATGTCAATTTTTGGTATGTGGTTCAAACTAAGAAAATGAAGCTTAACAGATTTTCTTTCTATTCCATTTAGTTTTTTTGAAAGATGTCAAAAATTAAAAGAGTTATTGCTGTTGAAGGCTCCAAGTGTTAGAATCCGAATAACACAATATGGTGTGTTTTTCATTCATGTTTTCTACTCTTTCAATGCATTCAAAATTTAAACCACAAAATTATGTTTCTCATTCTACCATTCATTTATGGTAGAAACTACATATTTTTATAATATGTATTCTAATTGATATGATTTTATTTTCATGTCTAGCTTAAAAAAATCACAATCATTCAAAATTTCCATCAAATTCATCAAAAAAATATCATTAATAGAAAATAAATGTATCTTCTAGCAAAAAAAAATCAAAATTTTATACATTAACTTAATTTGAGGATAAACTTGGTTTGATAGTCAAATTTGACTTTAACCCCTAAAATTCTTTTGTGTTTAGAGGCCCAAAACTGCTTCAAAATACTAGTCCCCAAACTAGGTTCAAAATCTTCATTGAAAATTATTTTTTAACAAATCCAACTAGGATCCTTTGGTTGACTTGCACAAGTACATTGTCCCAAAATTTCAAAATGAATATCCCCACCAATTGCAAGATCAAAGTGCCTATACTTCAAAATGTAGGCTTTTCCAGTCCTTCCAAAAGGTGAAGTTTTGATTTTCAAACTGTTTAGAAAAAAATAAATATATTGTATTTCTTGTGCAATTTTTGCAATATGTAAGAAAATGGGTTGAAAGCATATTTAAAAAAAATTAACCAAAAAAGAATTTGGATTCATTTTTACAAAAATTGTAAAGTGAAAGGTATTGATGAATGAAAGATATAACTAATATGCTAATAAGTTTTGGGAGAATTTGAAAATTGTTAATTCCAATGGTGAGAATGCTCTAACAGACAATTAGTAACTTTGTTTTTCATTTTCATTTGTAATTTTTCAAAATTGAGAGTAAAAGATAACTTTATATGTTTTTTCTACCTTCTTCCTACCTTCATTGCCCGCAAAATAAAACTCCTTGTAACTCTTACCTCATTATTTGGAATTGAGTGTTTTTTTTTTTTTTTTTTTTTTTTTTTTTTTTTTTTTTTTTTTTGGGTAGGTATCAATCTATAAAATTCTATAAAAAATAAAAAAATAAAAAAAGAATATATTTTTTGCTGCCCGGTTTGACATTGAAATTGAAAAAACCTTATAACTTTTGCATTACTTATTGGAATGACATGAAATAAAGCTTCACATGTAGATTATGATGAGTAGCATCCATCCTAAATATTTCATGAAAAATTTCCAAATTATGAAGTCAATAGAGCCTGCCCAAGTTCTCATAAAGCCCAAAGTGGGTTCCTTGGGCCTTTAGGGGTTAAATTCTTTGTTGTGGTTGTTTTGGGTGTAAAAAATAAAACAACTAGTTGAAATTTTTTCACACTAATCTTTAATGATGCTTGTACCTCTTGAAAAAAAATCAAGTACTTTGGATTTTTTTTTGTTATTTTAACTTATTTACGTTCACTTTTTGAAAAAAAGATGATAACAACTACAATTTTTCATGAAACAAATTTGAAATTTCTTGCAGTGCTATATCATTCATAGTTTCAAGCAATACAAATACAAAATTGTTGTTTGAACACACTTTAAAAGGCAAAATTTAGCTTAGACTTGAAGTTTGACCATTTCAAAATGGATCAAGTCCTTTAAACACCATATTAGATAAATTGGGAAAATCATGGGTCCCATTTTGTACTTCACCTTAAACCCAAAATGTTACCTTAAACCAGATTTGAAGGTATCAAATTCAATCTAAACCACCAAGATTTTTTCCCTTCCAAATTCCTCCTCTCAGGTGAGGGCACGCGTACCAAAAAAAATGCTAGACCTTGAATTAAGGTGATCACCTTAATTCTCAGAAGTCCCAAAATGTACTGTTTTTCCCAATTTATCTAATATGGTGTTTTTAGGGGTTAATGGAAAATCATAACTCTTCCAAAACCTCTTATAATTGACCTAATCAATTTACAAAAATAAATCAATAAAAAACACATACCTTCCAACAAGTCTATACTTGGGGCAATTCTCACTATGTTCCACATTCCAAATTTCAATGGAGTTTCAAAATTTGTTTTTTATAGTTAAAAATTGGCAGTTTCAACTTCACCCTAGGTTTCAAATCCCAAGTATCAAACCTCATGTCTAGGTTCATTTGGAAGTGCCTAAAAGAGCAAAACTTTTAGGAGTTTTGATTGAGTGGCAAATTAAGACTTCGCTAAATACTTAGATGCAATACATATGGAGACCAAACGTGGAAACTAAGTCCAAACAATTCTCACGCTTAAAGCGATTTAGCCTCATTATAGTATTTCTTTTTTGTCCTTTACAACTAAGAACCGGGCATTGAGCTAGAACGTACAGTTTGGATATGGGCTGTTGTGTGATCTGTGAACTATCCTTTATAAAATATTCCCAAACGTGATATCTTCAGACGTAAGCTCAGTAGCTAAAAAAACCTCTAAGAAAAACAAATGTTTAAAAAATTCTTGAATTACACTCGTCTTCTCATTATTGACTAAAATTAATAATAATGGTATCAAAACTAGCCGCAGTTTGTGAACACATGACTTCAATGGCCCTCAATAATCTAGTCATGCCAAGGAGAATTCTTACTAAGTTTATTAAAAAAGGAAAAGAAAACAAGGGGGTTTCACAATTTCACAGTACTAAACTGTAAGCTGAGAGGGTGTGGGTAAGAAAGAGCCAGGCTGGTTCAAAGCGTGGGCAGCACGGTCACCGGTTAAGGCATCATCAATCCGGACTTTGGCGGGGACTGGGGCCGCAAAATCTTTGCTATTTTTGACTGGTGTATAATTAGAATATGAGATTACTATCATTGGAAGCATATACAAAAACTTGTCAAATAAATAAAATAACACATGGTATTGGAAACTAGACAATCAAACTAATGCCCATTGAAAAAATAGCTAAAGGACAAACAACACGGCAAACCATGCCTCATAAAGAATAATTAAATAGTGGCACTCCAAATTTTGTTATTTTATTTGTTTGACAAGTTTTTGTATACACTTCCAATGATAGTAATATCATATTCTAATTATACACCAATCAAAAATAGCAAAGATTTTGCCACCTAAGTTCCCGCCAAAGTCCCAGTGCTGGATTGCTGATGCCCTTAGAGCATCTCCACTAGTGGCTCTAGCTCGCTCAAAGTGGATGAAAAGTAGCTACGTCCCTCTCAAAACTGGCTCAGTTTACTGCACATACGTCGATTTAGGCCCTGCCCCTATCAGGGCTAGGAATAGGAAAGTTCTCTGGTTGCCCCTCCAGATGAGCTACCCTACGCGAGCCTTTATTGAGGATTTTGTAGTAGGAAAATCAATTGATGAACATTGAAGAAAATATTATGAAGCTAGCAAGAGGAAACCGAATATATTGACGTCAATTCCAATTGCAAGCATTTGTTCACAAAGATTTCTCAAAGTCCTAAATTAATAAAAAGGTATAGTTGTGTGTACAAGATGTCTTCAATGTGGTCATATGCTCATAATACTAACTTGAGGAGTTCTTAAGTAGTGAGATGAGACACTCAAAACCATCTTACCAATCACCCAAAACCATTACTTACTCACCCATAACCAATTTTTTTGTATTTGTAGGTCGTTGACGGTCTGTCATAAAAGTAGGTAACCCCATGGAGACCCTCGTGAGCATGGGTGATGCTTTAATTGCAGGTAGGTGTGGTTTTAAGGTAGCAGCACATATGCTCACGAGGGTCTCCATGGGGTTACCTACTTTTATGACAGACTGTCAACGACCTACAAATACAAAAAAATTGGTTATGGATGAGTAAGTGATGGTTTTGGGTGATTGGTAAGATGGTTTTGAGTGTCTCATCTCACTACTTAAGAACTCCTCAAGTTAGTATTATGAGCATATGACCACATTGAAGACATCTTGTACACACAACTATACCTTTTTATTAATTTAGGACTTTGAGAAATCTTTGTGAACAAATGCTTGCAATTGGAATTGACGTCAATATATTCGATTTCCTCTTGCTAGCTTCATAATATTTTCTTCAATGTTCATCAATTGATTTTCCTACTACAAAATCTCCAATAAAGGCTTGCATAGGGCAGCTCATCTGGAGGGACAGCCGGAGAACTTTCCTATTCCTAGACCTGACAGGGGCGGGGCCCAAATCAACCTATGTGCAGTAAACCGAGCCCTCAAAACCCTCTCAAACTCTCTTATTTGGCAAGTCTAGCAAGCCACTCTCCAAACCACTATTCATGCACTATTCACTTTAAGTTTAGTGAGCTTTATTCTCTACTTTCCTAGATAAGTGGTCAATTGCTTATTTATGGGGTGTGTTGGAGTGTAAGGCCACCTTTTCAAAGAGTATGGGTGGAGATTGAGAGCCTTCATAGCATCTCCACCGATGGCTTTGGCTCTCGCTCAAACTGGATGAAAAGTAGCCATGCCCATCTCATGCCCGTCTCAAACTCTCTTATTTGGCAAGTCTAGCAAGCCACTCTCCAAGCCACTATTCATGCACTATGCACCTTAAGTTTAGTGAGCTTTATTCTCTACTTCCCTAAATAAGTGGTCAATTGCTTATTTATGGGTGTGTTTGAGTGTAAGGCCACTTTTTCAAAGAGCATGGGTGGAGATTGAGAGCATTTCCACTGGTCCGGGCTCTTTCAAACTTTTCCATTTGTTTTGGCGAGGCCTCAAGCCCCTTGATCTCCACCCATGCTTTTTGAAAAGGTGGCCTCACACTCCAACACGCCCCATAAATAAGCAGTTGACCATTTATCAAGAAAAGTAGAGAATAAAGCTCACTAAACTTAGGGTGAATAGTGAATGAATAGTGGCTTGAAGGCCTCTTGCTAGACATGGCAAGACCCAGTGTCAAGAGAGGATTTTGAGAGGGGCCTCACCATATTTCATCCAATTTTAGCGTGTTGGAGCCATCGATGGAGATGCTCTGAGAGCCTTCAGGTCTTGCCAAACTAGATGGAAAACTTTGAGCAAGTCTAGACCGGTGGAGATGCTCTCATGGCAAGACCTTCCATACCAGATGGAAAACTTTGAGCAAGTCTCGACCGGTGGAGATGCCCTTACCACTGCACGTTTGCTTGCCATTGTTTCTATAAGTAACAAGCCTGCGGCTGCCTCTCCTAAGTCCCAACCCAGCAAGAGTCTCACTTTGAGAGGTCCTGTTGCTCTTTGATTCTGTGCCTGCATTTTTTAATAGAAAACATGCTAAAAAGGGAACCCCTTGAATCCTCCATCGCTAGATCATAACCGACTGTTGTGTGTGTATAATTCCAGCATTCCAGCTTATATTCCTTTCTCCTTTGGGAGAATATTCCCTTTCCTTCCCAGGGTACTCTCGTACTGTGTAGTCTACCGTTCATTTCATAATATCATCCTCGATACCACAACGCCTTGGTTTTGCCACCCCAAGTCTGCACTCCCACTTTCCCTAATTCATGAAAAAAGCCGAAAGTCTGACTTGTATGTAATAAACTTAGTTGAACTATTTAATAGTTCAACTATCTGTCCCACCACATTTTCAAAATCCGATTGGTTGAGAGCCTAGAGTTGGGACTTGACGCTTCATACTATGTTCTAATTCTTATGAATAGTATTGTGAATAGTGTCATGAACAATGTTGTAAATAGTGTCACAGAGCCTATGAGAAATTGCCACATTGGAAAAACGGGCATCAGATTGAGAAAAAGGTGAAGATTTCCCTTAGGCACTCCCTTGGGCAATAAGGCCCCTTTTATTGAAATTTTGACATCTAACAAAATCTAACTTGGACTATTTTCAATTGGAATATCTTTGTTATAAAGATTATATTCCATTCACCGTTGAATTTTCTTTCATTCAAATTGAATTTTGGTCAATAATTGAAGTTAAAAAAATTCTTTGAATTAGGGGTTTGCACTTTGATAGTTGCATTGCAAGCTCATTTGTGAAATTGTGATCATTGATTTGGAAGAGGGGCCATTGGTTTTGAAGTAACAACAATAAACATTAAAGCATCCTAAGTTGTTGTTTCTCAATTTTGTATTCAAAAGTTGCCAATTTGCATTAGTAGTTTTGGGCAACTTCAAAAAAAGCAAAAAATTCCGGAATCATCATCATTCAATTATAAATATCTGAAATTTGCATGGTCATTTTGGATTCTTTTTGGGTAGTGCCATCAAGAAACCTTGAAGTTCAAAATTCAACGGTTACAATTTTATTTTGATGTTTAATAATGATCTTACAAGGACAAAACAAAAACCTCAAAACTACCTTCCGAAAACGAGAAAAACACCCTTGGGCATTTAGGGGTTAATAATCTTTTGAATTTTCTTGGGAACTACTTTTCTTCTTTTTCAAAGAAATTCCACGTTTGGACCTCTCACTAAAATCATAGAGGCAACTCATGGGTTGAAAACATGTTACAATGATTCTAATTTTTTATTTTGTTGCTTGTTAGAGTTCCATTTTGAGTTTACTGAAAATTTCTCTGTCATGCGGTCTTTAGAAGACCACGCAACATTTGTTCGAGTTTCTTCAAAATCTTCTCAACAGCTGAACCATTCACAGAGGTTTCCTGTTGCAGTATCAGTACATGAGAAACTACACACTTTCCCACAAGACTTAGCAAACTTTTCAGAAAAACCCCACTACAGTACTGCTTAGTTTGGTGGTAAAGAGAGCTGTACTGATTATGACACAAAATATGATTGCATCATAATTTAAAACCAAAGTGAATCGAGGTAGGAGCACCCATCCCCGTCATGTCCCCATGGGCGTTACCTGATATTGTTAATGATTAACACCTATAAATCAAATGGTTATGGGTAATTAAGTGATAGTTATGTGTGACAAAGTGATGGTCGTGGGTGACTCGGATGACAATTTTGAGTACCCATCTCACTATTTAAGAACCAACAAGTCTTGTTTTTAACATTTCTTACACATGGTTCTTACAATTTCAGTGATTTAGCACTTTGAAATATCTTTGTGAACAAATGCTTGTAATTGAAACCTTGACATTGATGCCAATATTTTTGGTTTTCACTTCCTAACTTACAAACTTACAGTATTTTTTTCAAAATTAGTCAATTGATTTACCTACTCCAAAACCCTTATTTCCACGCTTATGGGTGCGCCTACCTCATGCTATTAGGTGTGTCACAGTTGAGTCAGGCAAACCTTCAAGTGTGTAAGGTGGGTGTAGTTATCTTGGCAAGACATACGATGCACATAAAATGTAGCTTCAGAGCAACTTGGCATTAAATGTACAGTTTGAAATGGACACACCAGTTTACACCAGGACGTACATGATTGACCCACTTTTTTTATTCAGCTTTGAAGGACAATTGTCGAACCCTTATTGACCACCCTGTAATGCAACTAAAAGCCAAAAAAAATAAAAAGATGGCTTGTGAAAGGTGTTTACAAAATTGCCAGTGACGATAAACAATGGTTTTTCTTCTAGCTTTGTGTGTAGTTTTGTCAGTGGTAAGTTATACCTTCATCATTAAGACAAATTTAATTCATATCAGTTGCTACACTTGCTGTAAGTAGGATATTTGACTCAAAAATAGTACATTCGATAACTTATTTTACTGCATTTGGCTCTTTTTATTTTTAATAACTTGATGCTAAAATAAAAGTTATTCCTTTTATTCCTAATAAAATCAATTAAGGAACTTTCTCAAGTCTAGTTTCTAATTCGTTTGAACTTGTTTGAACATACTGAGTATTTGTTGAAAAAGGACAGTCTATTGTAAATCAAAATTTGTACTTATAACCAATTTACTAATACAGGATGACCAGGGAACTTTTTTTACTCTGTGATGTTCTCCACTATAGTAGTGATTTTTTTAAGATTTTTCGTGCACAGTTTGTATACATTACAGATTTCCTTCACAATTCCTACGGTCCTACCCAAATTCATAGCAATTTCATATTTTCACAAAGAAAACTATGAATCTTATTGCTTCTAGAAAATATATGAATCAGATGTAATATTTGACAATTACAACCAATTCTTTTCACCTATGTTCGGTGCCAACAATGGAGCATACAAAATGAGGGATTTTGATATTTGACAATATAACACAGGTTGCACTGATTTATTTGTTGCGCAATTTCTCTAATTCTTTTTCAGTATTGTGGTTGGGTGTGGAACAAGCAACTACACTACCAAAAAAAAAATTCATATAGCAATGGCTTGATTTTCAAGTAAGAAACCTACTCATACTTCCCTTTACACAAAGCCTCCTCCCCTGCGGTCCAGAGACAACAAACCGACTGTAGGTTCACGCTGTCCTAGAAAGGTACATGAATTTTTTATTCAGTAATGTTTTTTCCTCCACATATTGGATAGGAAATATCACATTAGCACATATTACATGTGTATAATTTGGTTTTCATCCACTTTTTGACAATTTCATCCAAGCATTTTTTAAAGTTTGAAGCTTTTTTGGCAATTTCATCCAAATAATTGTGTTTTTTTCTATAGGCTTGGTGCCAATCAAAAAAATTGGTGCAATTTTGCCCCAAATTGCCAGAAAAAGAAACCCTGTATCCAAGTACTTCACTCATCTATTCAAGTAGAGTAAAGTAGAATTTATGGTCCTATTGTACATTTGTACCCATAGTTTTTGTCCAATAGGGATAACATAATAATATAATTTTCATGATTGCATTGAATTCAAAGGGTGAGCAAAAATAGGAGATTGATGATTTGTTTATCGTAATAAGTATATGTTTTAAGACCCCTTTAAAAGCTTTGTAGGGGACTCTTTGAGATCTCAAACTTTTGCTAATGTAGTTTACATTTATTTCTTGACTCAATTAGAAATGGGACTAAATTTAACTCTATCATGTTGTTTAAGACGTTTTGATTAAAACATTTTGAACATAGTTTTGTTGACTAGGATATATTGACAATGTGCTGGTTAGGACTGCTTGATTCGAGCCTACTTTTTGATAATACGATGCTTACATATGTTTGCAATTCTCAACGTTTTTGAAATATCTTCTAATATTTTGCGAGAATCTTCTAGTAATTTGTAAGTATCTTTCAACGTTTTGCAAATCATTTTACATACTTGTCTTGATGTTTACTTAAATTATTAAAACAAGTAATTCTCAATGTTTTACAAGTATCTTCTAATGCTTTGCAAACCAAAATAGTTCCTAGAATATTACTTATTAAAACTACTTTAGATCATCCATGATTAGTCCAATACGGCATCTTAGTGCAAAATATCAAGAAAATGGTAAGAGCATCCGCAATTCAACAAATATATCAACTCTGGAATGATACTCTCAACACGATATTCATTAATTTGGGAATTCCAGCACATTTTGGGACTTCTGGTCACATTTTCGTTTCATGTCACACCCATTTTATTTCCACTTCTTTGTGATTAATTCAGATTTAGACATTAGTCATCTGTAAAGTATTTGTAAAGTATCAGTTATTTTCTCACAATTGTGTCAAACAAGATTAAGATGAGAGTTTCAAATTAAGAAGACATACAAATTGGAAATTGCCATTTCCCAAATTAATGAATACCGTGTTTCTCACAATGGGTCCTAGTTTGTGAACTGTAAACTTGGTTCAATGCACCTTGCATGTGAGATGTGATCTTAACCCCTAAAGGACCAACTGTCCCCTCGGGGAACAAATGGATTTTGGGCATGTACCTATAGCTAATCTACTTTGTGTGATTTTTTGAAACTTTTATTGAAGGTGGGCAATTCAAAGATCTACGTGGAAATCTACTTTTTTCTTCATTCCGACATTTGTTGAAGAATTTGTGCATGTCATTCTAAAAAAGAGCGAGGATGGGCAACATAAAAAAAAATTCAAAATTGTATTTTTTTTAAATAAAAATCTGAGATTGGTTCTTTAGATTTTTATATAAGTGGACATCTTTGAATCATTCAATTTTGATTAATGAGATGAAAATTATGAGAAGTTTTAGTTTGCTGGTAGGTATGGGACTCCCAAACCTCCATTTCTTTTGCCCCTTGTAAACTTTGTTACTTTACATTTTTGAGTTCTTTGTATGTGTTTTTTTTTTTTTTTTTTTTTTTTTTTTTTTTTTTTTTTTTTTCATTTTTTTTCCAAGTAGTAGACTAAGATTCCTTGGATTTTACCATTTGGATCAAAGTAATTTAGATTTCTCAATTTTACATAAATCCTCCAACTTTGCCTAGTATATATGCAAATTTCATGGCCTTATGGCATTGCAAGATTTTACAAAGTATGATTCACACCTCCAATTCATTTGAAAATTCTCCTACATTTACCTAACTTGGTCTTCTACATGGGAAAAATAAACCTCAACTTTGAGTAGAGCAATTCTTTTTATATAGGAGCCATCAAAGGCTTCTGAGATTTTTGGGCAGCAAGGAAAAAAACTTTTTTTTCACTTCAGATGTCATTATCTCACTCCTCTACTTCTGGAATGAGCTGAAATTTTTCCCACAAGTACCTCCCATAGTCTAGGGCAAGATCTTATGGTTAAATTTTCAAAAAAATAATTCTTCCTACTTTTCTACTCATTCCCCCAAAAGTGGCAATTTTTCAGTGATTTTCAAAGAAAAAAGGGCTTGGTCCTTTAGGGGTTAAAGGGGATAACAAAGCTTGAGCTACACTGAGTAGTTTTAGCAGCCCTCAAGAGTTCTTCAAATTGCTTTGTATATTGCTATTGAAGAAATGATGACTAATTGGAAGTCAAAAGTAGAGATCCTCTCAAAACAAAGTTTACGTTTCTCTCTACTGGTACACATTGGGTTGCATGAGCTAGTGTATTGCTCACTTTGCTCAAGGCCACGCGGCAAAGCTCTATAATCACCATTGCTAAGCCCCAACACAAGGTTTGGATTGGGTTTACCCTCAGAGCAGCTCTACTGTAGATGGAAAGCTAAACTTAACCTACAGTTTAGTAGGAGGACTTGGAGTTTAGGCCTCCATTGCATAGCTACAATCAATTTCCAAAGAACAAGGAGAGTCAGTACAAGCTCTCGTTCATGCCATTGTGGAGGTCTTTCCCAACCACACTAGCGTTCATAGAAGGACTCAAATACTTTGAATACAATAAAAAAGTGTTGAAAAGAAGAAGGGTATTGACAAAGACAAAAGACAAAAAATTAATATGAATGTGATGGGAGTGTTTTGAAAATGGTGGAGCTGCTATTGTAAGTGACCTGCTTTGTGGCTCTCCAAAACACTTGCCATGTTCTCTTTCCATTGAAAGGCGTGGAGCTGCTCCAATTATCAACACAAGGAGCATAACGTGACAACCAAAGCAAACAAAACCAAACAAAACAAAACCAAGCCAAACCCCCCCTCCCCAGTAGCCACTTGTCAACGGAGGCTCGGCCGTAAGATTGACTCATGTTAACACCACGACACACACTAAAACACCTCCAACACCAAAAAGCACCTTACTAGTGAGATTAGGAAGGCTTGGTAACAATTCTATTATTATCATTAGCAATAATACTTTATGAAATCCAGCTTGCAAGGTCCACGCCCATGGCCCTTACCACTTGGTACTGCACAACTGTACAAGATCCCTCGCTCCACTCTCTCTCCATCAGCCAAACCAGGTTGTCAAGCTGTGAACTATGCAGTTTTTCCTATTTGAGTAAATTACATTCCTGTAAAGAAAAAACTTATAACAATATAATAAAGAAACTGCCAAGCTAGGTTGACAAGGTGCGCTTTGAAAGGCTGGTCTAGTCCAGAGATTCTGTCGTTGAAACGAACAAGTTGACTTGGGAGCTTTTGAATGGCAACCACGCATGTTGGCCAAGGGCCCAAGGGCCCAAGGGGGAGAGGGGCGTTGCAGAAATTGGGGCCATTGAGTGTGGGAGAATCAGTGGTCACCATGTGTCCACAGTTTTAAGGCTCCGGAGTTGTGCCTTGGTGTGCTGATTTGTATCCTCAGTTTTTTTTGTTGGTGATGCTTTGCTTTGCTGGGGCAAGGATTTGGCGACAGGAACCCCGGTCCCTTTGTTTTGTTGGGCTGGGGTGCAGGAAGGGTCCCCACATTAAAAAAAAGTGCAGAAAATGAGGGGAGACGGTTTACACTCTTGTTATTTCTCAAGTTTCATTCGCTTATTATAGTTTGATTGATTGATGGATGGATTGGAAAGTTGAAAATTTGGGGCCGGATTGAACTGAGCCCCTCATTAGTCATTACCCCCCGCCTGGGTGAATGGAAATGGGCCCAGGGTTCTGTCTACTGCACATTCATGTATTTAAGCGAGGCCGGAAAGGTTCTGCTTTTTTTTTTACAGGTGGGGCCTTAGGGTAAAAGTAAAGGCACACTCTTATTCAGGAGTTGGTCAATTTTATCCCCTTCCAAGGTTTATATAGTGCAGGGCACTTGTAACCATGATTGTCACATTGAAGTGATTGGACCACCCATAATCCATCCACTTTTCCGTTCATCCAAAGTGTCCAATTGAACTCATGCCTATCCTATCTAGTCAACTCATAGTTGGTTTCAAAAAACAATTAAAAAACAATAATAAAAGCTTATTTTGTACATGATGGTGACACTCATTGTTGCCAACATGAAGTCACATACGTGGATTTAACCCCTAAAGGATTATTGTCCCTTTGGGGGACAGGTGGGAGTTCGGGCATGTACCTTTGGATAAGCTACTTTGTGCAATCTTTTGAAACTTTTATTAAAGGTGGGGAATCCAAAAATCTACGTGGGCATCTAATCTTTTCCTCATTTTGACAATTATTGAAGAAGTTACGCAAGAATTTATGAAAAGTTCAGGAGGACTGCCCGCATGGGCAACCCAAAAACTTCTTTAAAATTTAACTTTTTTAAACTAAAATCTGAAATTGGTTCTTTAGATTTTTTTATAGGTGAGAAGCTTTGAATCATTCAATTTCAATCAATGAGATCAAAGTTATGAGGAGTTTTTGTTTGCGGGCAGTATGGATTCTCTACTCTAAAATAAACTTTGAAGACCTTTAATTTACTCAATTTTCATTATTTTGGAAAAAAATTAAACCAAAGGATGTAGATTGTTTATCACAACATTTTGACCATTAGGATTTGCAATTTTCATTTTAATAATTAAAATCTTAACAATTTAGTGATTTGACTCTTTCTTTATTCCTTTTTACTTACTGATTTTTCCCATGTGTAGTGTAGTTCCAATTGATTTGAAAATTCTCCCACACATAGCTAACTTGATCTCCTACATGGGAAAAATAAAGCGCAAAGTTGCGTAGAGCAATTATTTTCATGTAGTAATGGTCAAAGGCTTTTGAAATTTTGGGGCTGCATGAAAAAAAACTTTTCTTTTCACTTTGGACGTAAATATCTCACTCATGTCCATCTAGAATGACCTGATTTTTTTTCCACAAATACCTAATCCAGTCTAGGGCAAGATCCTACGGTCGGATTTCCCAAATTTTCAAAAAAATTACCTTCTTACTAACCCCCCCAAAAGTGAGAGTTTTGAGTGATTTTCATTGAAAAAATGGCTCAGTCCTTTAAGGGTTAAAGCCATATTACATAGTGAAAATGAACAATTGTAACTTGATTCATTTTTAAAGGTCAAAAACCCTAAAAGTGCCTTGAAAGCAAGAGCAGACAGACACGTTTGTATGTGTCATCTATTTTGTGCGTCCAATTATGTTGTCCAATAGTCAAATCTTGCCCAAAGTAACAACCATGATTGTAACCAACAACCATTGTCACAAAAAGAAATATTAAAGCACAACATGTATACCCAGTACCTTAGAAGTGATTCCACCAACAAGAAAAACAAAACTTGGGCTTCATCTTGGCAAATTTGGACTATCAATAGTTTTTTCTTGACAAAGCAAGAGATAATCTGCTTGAATTTAGGAGTTGTTGACTTGTTGGTTATAAGTGTCATGCAATGTATACTACGTAAAGGTCTTTGAATCTAGATTAAATGCAAAATTTGTGAATTCAATCTGTTGACACTAAATTTCTAAACTCTTACAACTTTTGGAATGCAAAAGAGCAGAGCTTTTTCACCTTGGACTCCAAAAAGTCATAAAGTAGTACAAAAAGCCATGGTTGGCATTCATCCAAGCGGGGGCAATGGGGGAGTCAATGCTCCCTTGCCAAACAATGGGGATTCACACCTTTAGTTTAATGTCACGGAGAATACTGAATCTCACCCTAAACTTAATGGTTCTATACTCCTATTATCTTGCTCATGAGGTTAAGGCAAAGAAGCTCAAACTTTTCATATGCCAAAAATGTAAGAGTTTAGAAATTCACCAAGGAAGAGATTGAATATGAGAGTTTTGGAATTTGCATTTGGATTTAAAGAGACCTTGGTTTAGTCTTGAATAAATATATTCACCTTGGCTACACAAACATGCTATCAAAATCATTAAATCTAAGGTGAGATTTAGAGTTTTCCTATAATCATAATATTGTGTTACAATACCTAGATGATAGTACTCTTTGGAAGTGTTGGTGTAAAGAAACACACCAAAAAGAAAAATGGGATTTTGTACATCTATAACAATTATCTACACTCCTCAATGACTCATTTTAAGCATCTTTTAGTCATTGTGGACACTAGTTCTTTTTTTGGAAATAAGATTCTCCTATATAGGAGTTGAATTTGGCAAAAAATAATAATCAATCCAATTTTGGAGCTTGTTTGGTGTTTATTTTTGCCCCTATACAAGTCACCAAAGTTAAGACGTGACATTTGATTGACCTTGCAAAATTGGGACTTGGATCATGATGTGAAGCATGATTCCTAAGTTTTGATTTTGCAAGTCCATATGCCAATTTTTGTTAGGTTCAAAAAATTTAAAACAATAGTATATCATTAAAAACATTTTATGACTTTACACAAAAATTTGTTGGGGCTTGGTTTTTAAGGCAGGTTACTGTTTTGGCTTCTTGCTATACTCAATTCTTAGGTCTAAGTCTTACTTTCTTGTTTCATAATTTATAATTTGGTTAGTCATATGAGAATATTAAATAAATAAGACGTAAGAATTGGAAATTGTAATATAATGCAAAGTCGTACGTTGCAATCTTCATCATCTCAAGTCTCAATCAATTATATCTTGAAAACGTAATTGGGATTTGCGACTTCAGAGTTGAGACGTGATGTGAACTACCTCTAAAAGATGCATGTCCTTGCCCTTTTGACCTTTCAAAAAGTATAGAATTCCAATTGATGATATCCATGGTAGTAGAAAAGTTGATAGTACTTTGTCAATAGTCATATCAATGCTTGTTTTTCTCTTCAAGTGATCTCTTTCAATTCAAGCCGACCACTGTACCACTATACTAATAACGTGCAATATTGCAATCCCTTCAAATTTAATGACATTCAGGTGCCCTTTTCATTGGCATTATATTACAGTGTCACATACAAAAAAGTTTCTCAAAATCTTTTCTCTTAACTTTGACATCTCTCAACTTTGACATGCTTAGAGCATCTCCACCCGTCTGGGGAGAATGGGACGCGATATCAGGTTGTACAAAGTGCAGAGCGTGATTGATTATGCACGACAAGGCTAGAAGGTCCACCGGTGAGTAAGAATTAACACGCTCAACTAGCTCAGGTAAGGTTAAAGACAAAAGATTCACTAGTAGGATGTACACAGGTCTGTGAGACTAGTCGTTGTGGAATGAGTTGCTTTGCCAGTGCAACCCAACATCCCAAAATAACTTCCTACTATTTCTCAATGCGTGGATTTCAAGCTCACCAAAAGCAACCCAAGTCATGGCCACTCCCCATCTCTGAGAGTTCATTCAACGCTCATTCATTGTGGCCGGTCAGAGTTTTTCTCTCTCCGTGCCACCAGTGGAGATCTGGGATGAGCAAAGAGCCTCCGGCCACACTGTCCTACTGTTTTTTGTCAACCAATGAAAATACTCTTAGGCAAATTTGGTGTGACCTTATAAGGGCGTCTTTCCATGTGAGGGGATGCGTGGAACTCACCAAAACCAATCACTTTAGAAATACCAAAACTCCTACCTGACCAATTATATCTGTGAGCTACAATGAGCTTCACTCCCACCCCCCTTACATGGAAGGACACCCTAACTGTGTACAACACAATCTTAACTGAAAATGTCAATACAACTCATAACCCATATTTGGGCATCCTCAATGTACCTCGGAAAAAGCCCGGCATCCTAAATCTGTTATTTTAACGTATATAATGTTTTCGTATTCTACTTGATTACCTGTCAAAAGAACAGATTTAGGATGCCGGTCCTGTTTCCAAATTTTTAACTAGGGCACGTCTTTAGCTCTCTGGCTCTTTGAAAGTACGGAAAAGCCCACTTGCATTCGCACTTATTATTCTGCTAAGTGGGGAGACATGCATATAAAGATTAAAAAGCCAGAGAGATTACAGCCACAAAGCCCAACCCAGCTGGGTGAAAATAACCAGACTGTCTCTCACTTACCCCGATCCCTCTATCCCGTATCGCCTCATCATTGCCCTTCTATTCAAAGGGGCAGTTCTCTAAAAAGAAAATCAGACTTTTAAAATCACGAACTTTAAAAGATTAAAAATCAAAATCGGTAAAAAAATAAAAATAAAAATAAAAAACCAGATTTACGGCTCGTTTTACTGCACATACGTCGATGTACGTCGATGTGGGGTCAGGGTGGGAAAGCTTTAGGATGGAAAAGCTTTGATTTTCACCGGTCACGGGGATGTAAGAGCCCCAGTAAGAGCTTAGATATTTGCCATCAAGAGATAGAAAGGAATTTTGAATTCACGATCGGATTCAGAGACCTGGCTTTTTTTAGTGTTAAACTACAAAGGAGGATACCAGTAGTCCAATACCACTCAACCAAGGTTTATTTTCTTGGCAAACTTTTGCCTAAATCTTACCTCAATTTGATAATGATTAACGCGTTATTCAATAATTTGGGAAAACAATGGGTACCATTTTGTACCTCACCTTAAGCCAAAACATCCACCTTAATTTGAATTAAGGTGGTCACCTAAATCCTATTTAATGAATTTTGTCCAAAATTTCAGAAGTTAAGGAACTTTATGTCCAAACAGAGCGTAGTTATGGATGATATGGATGATATATATCTCATTTCATTGGAAAAAATCGACAAATTCCCAATTCAATGAATACGGCGTTCTTTGGAAGAAAAAAAGTGCTAAGACCTAGAATGTAAGCATTTTCCCAAATTAATGAATAAGTAGTCACTACTATTACACTAAAAAAAATTGGTTATACAAAATGGATGGAATTGCCAAATCCCTCCTCAAACAAACACATGGTTTGCCAAAGTTTGGATGAAAATAACTTATATTAGTAAATTTATTGGATGAACATGTAACCGGTCGTTCATTCATCTCATTCGTAGCGAAATTTCCTTCCTTGCTTGCATTCTTGAATGCGAGTTGCTCTATCTTGACCCCAAAAAAACCTGCACTAAACAACACCAGAACAGGGGCAAATAATTATTTTACAGTTTACAATTGTCTGTAAAAAAAAGTGAGCTTTTCCACTCTGCCCTCACATTGACGTATGTGTCGTAAGCTGAGCCCAGAATACGGGGCAAATTATTACTTTTAACCCTTGCTTGTAAGAAATCCCGACTTTTCGCCGGCCCATATCGACTTAAGTGCAGTAAACCAAACCCAAAATTCACCACCACAGTAAAAGCGGCTGATTGCATCAAGGAAACAGGGGCCATCGTCCAGTATTCACCACGCCATGCTAGATGAGTTGCAAAAGCAGCAGCGACACAGAGCTAGTCGGCTAGAAATCTAGAAAATAGACCATAGAGGCTACAGACCCAGAGTGGCATGCACTACCTTTTTGACACTGGAAATTGGTTAGGAAATGGGTAAGGAATCATTCAGGGGGGTGTTGCTGTTGCGTTGTGGGATGAGTAACTTGTACACGAGGGTACTCGAAGAAAAGTGCCGTTGAAATTCTTCAATACGTCCGGTGGCAAAACCTCCAACCCAGTGGGCCCCGAGGATTGACCCTCGTACAACTAGGCTACTATTACTTTCCTCTTCAACCCAGGTCGTCGTCGATGGAGACGTCATCCATCTGAAGTTGCTCCAAAAGCTCATTTACTGAAAACCCACCTCTCATAACTTAAAGCCTCACCCTTCAGAGTCGTCTCACTCTTGTGCACTTCCATTCAGACAATTCAGTGCCGTAGCTCGCTCAGCCACTGCATCAAAACCTTTATCGATCACTCTTCCTGATCGATCTGATCGACGAGTCCAGTCTCGAAGTCCCCTTTATAAGCTTACTATAAGTCTTCAGTTCATAATCCTTACTGATTCGCCCACCACATTTCTATAGTTCAGTGCTCTGGAGTTGACCTTCATAACCCACCCGATCGATTGCTAGATAAACTTTTCTATAGTGAATCTAGACGTTTGTTTGTCTGTCTGTCTGTCTGTCAACATGGCTGTGTTACCGTATTGTAACCTGAATCCACCCACGACTGTCCCAAGAGCGGCAGCAGCGGGCATGATCGAGGAGTTCCGGCAGTACTTGCTAGAAGACGACGTCGACAGTTGTCTCCCAGAGGAGCATTTTTTGCAGTGGAATAATAACCAGGGGAATCTGAGCACGGAGGCGTTTCTGAAGAGTCTAGTGTCGCCACTGGTATCACCACGAGCTAGTGACGCGGCGGCGCAGGAGTCGATGTGGGCATCAGAGATCGGTGGGTTAGGCGAATCTAGTGACTCGAGAGAAGCCGTGATTAGTAACCGAACCGGACGTACTTTGCCTAATCTCATGTTACCATCTAGCTATTGGGTGCCTGGCCCGATACTTAGCCCTGCAGTGCCTGCCGTTTCCGACACCACATACAACTCTATAGAGTCCTCATCCTCAGAGCAGGAATCAGAGAACATGTTCGTGCGAAGCGTGTTGCAAGATTATACTCCGGAATCGGCGTCTGAGCAAACCAGTCCGAAGATGAAGCAAGCACGAGTAGTGCCGCAGCTAGCCGCGCCGGTGCGGCAGAGCAGCACGACGTTGAAGAGCTCGGAGAGTGGCTCTAGAGTTAGTGTGAAGCCCGATTCACCCAAGCCGTTGAACTTCAGAGGTGTTAGGCGCCGTCCTTGGGGCAAATTCGCCGCGGAGATTCGAGATTCAGCTCAGAATGGCGCGCGTATTTGGCTGGGTACTTATGACACGGCATATGATGCGGCGTGTGCTTATGATCAAGCAGCGTTTGAGATGCGTGGGTGTAAAGCGCTTTTGAACTTCCCCCTTCGAGCTAATCTTTATTCTGCTAAAGCTAAGCAAGCGAGTGGAACTGAACGCGCGCCGGTGTCACGAGCTGCTGCTACGAAGTCGTCGTCGTCGTCGCCGCTGTCGTCACCGCAGCAATCTTCACCACCAGTTGCTACTCACTCGCAACCAGAATTCAGCCACGGCAGCTCGCATGCATTCCCCGGTGCTCTGTCTCCGGAGCTTCAGTTCCGGACTGCGTTGTGGTTGCAACAAGCTATGCAGGAGCCTTGCTTGTCGCCGTTGATGCAAATGGCTCAGCTTTTGGGAGCTCGGCAGCGCATTGCAGCCGTGCCGAATTATTACAATCACTACTTCCAGCAGCAAATCCCTCAAGGGTACTCTCATCAGGTATACCAACCATCCAACTTTTGGTCATACTATACCAAGAATGGCACTTTTTAGTGAAGCTTTGCTTTAATTTGAACTTATGTAGATTTCCATCTGACTAATTATGAATTTGCTATTTTTGACGACAGGTTATGGATGTTCTCCGAAGTGGAATGAAGAGGTCTTGGTCCAGTGCAGACCTTTTCGAGGAGTCTTTGAAACGGAGCTGTCGTTCATGGTGATCATCATTTTAGTCACTTTACAGTTGCTTTAGTCATCCTTTCTCAAAACAGAGAGCAGATTCAATTTTTCCCATTGCTGTCAACGGTTCTCGACTCCAATTTTGCATTTTTTGTGGAGGTTATTCTAGAACAGAACATTTCTAGGCGTATTCCGGTTTCAACTTACAACCTGAGCGCACGATTGTAACGCTCCTTTTCCGACTTCGGTGCACAAATTTAACGAGGCTCTTGAACATGTGCTGTGGTAGAATAAAGCAGAGAGAAAACTATTAGAAAAGTGCCGGAGTTACAGTATATATTTGCACTGTTTTGTAAATCTACTACTTCGGTAATTGTATAGTTTAGGAGTAGATGAGGAGTCTGTTCGACCATAGCAAACGTTGCTGTGAGCAAAGCTGTTAAAACCGTGAAACGAGGTTTCTCCTGGTTTGCCTTTGTCGCATCCAGTTGTAATTATAGACTTAAAACCATTCTGAGTTGTAATCTAATTCACTGAGTTTACTTGGAAAACATCTTTCTGTTTCTTTTACTTTGTTGGAACTTTTTTTTTGTGTATACTCTGTTTCTGTTGTAGTTTTGGTGTCCCTTGCTCTGTTGCTTTCTGCTTCAATTACTCGGAGTTTGACATTTTTGCTCTTATTAGTGCATATATGGTACTCAGAAGGTTTCAATTGTGATAGAGAGAACCACCTAAGCAAACATAGTTAGTGAGGTTTTTAATTCAGTACGAATCCTTCAACCCCGGATAAGTGACTGTGCCTGTCCATCTTCATTGTTCTTCAATGGTGTGGCAACTGCAACTGCTCGACTATTACAATATTATTTTCAAAAGTTGTAGAAGTCAACAGCGCATGGTGTTCTCACAAGAAGGGCGGCCTGGGACATAACAATCCGTCTCTGAATTTTCTCACAATTTGGGTTACCCAAACATATGAGTGCATCTAAGGTAATCTTTAGCCTTCCATGATAGACATCATATCTATGATCATTTTGAAAAACGACTTTTTTTAATGTCATACTAAGTTTTTCACAACCACAGGACGAGAAACGTCCTCCTTGGTGTTTAGTGAATAAGATAGTTGGATGTAGGGGATTGGCAGAATATTTCTTTGCGTAAGAATATTAGTTAGTGTGGTAGACTGATTGGTTGTATAGCCGCTATGGTCCTTCAATCAAAATCAACCCAAATCTTTTAGTATACTTAATTGCAGCATCAAAGAGTACTTCATGTTTGGTTGAAATGTTTAGATAAGAGTTTTGAAGGGTTGTTTAGTTCTTGCCCATGCCTGCAATTGATAAATAATTCCTCCTGTGGTTTTTTTGCTTTGTTGTGCACATGCTCGGCCTTTGTATTTGTCTCTTATATTTATTCGTGCTTCCTTGGGTGCTCCACCAAGACAGTCTGAAACATTATCAGATTCTTCGCCAGATTTTTGAAAACAGTCTTTTTCTTCGATTCAAACAAGGCATTGTAAGTTTATTAAAACGTGGTATTCCAAATTTGTATGCGGTAGGGGAAGAAAGTAATCAAAAATAATTTTAAAAATGGCTGAAACAGAGGGCTCCAAAATTCTTGCTCCATGTTGACCCTCCCAGCAACCGCCCCTTTCTTTAAACAATTGCTCTTTTCCAAATCCCACGTGTCAACTTCAAGTTGACTTGTTTCTATCGAGTTTAAACAGGCAATTGGTATATGTACCACACCCTTTTGACTATTCTACCACACCTGATATTTATGATATTATAGTAGGTGTGGATCATGGATAGAACATCACTAAATTGAAAATACAATTTGATATAGTTGTGACTTTAACTCTATTTTTCAACTTTAGATGACTAGATCCTACTCAAGGTCTAAATTATGCTAAGTTTAATTTTAGATGTTTTAATCATATTATAAGATAGATCTAGAGTTGAAAAACATAGTTGAAATCACAACTTAAATATATGTCAAGTTGTATCTTTAATTTAGTGATGTTTTGTATGTGATCCACACCTACTATAATATCATAAATATGGATCATATATAGTAGATGTGATAGAATAGTAAAAAGATTGTGATACATATATCAATTTCCATTTCTAATTAATGCATATGATATTGTCTTAGAACTTGACTATAGGCAAAAAACTTCTATCTCAGTTACTGCAGTACTAACAGAACTTCATAATCTTAGGTTTATGCAAAGAAATTCACCTCGTAAGCCAAAGAAAAAGAAGTCAAAGCTAATAGCAATTGATTGAAAGCTATAAAATAGGTTTGTATTTTAGAGGGTTTTAGGGATCTGGGTAGTTGCAAGAAACACTTCATAGTTTTGTCTCAAACACCCTTAAAACCGATAGTACTGGGTAGTACTATGAGTTTTTGAAATATATATTTAAACAAAATAAAATATGGAAAATTTGTAAAGCACTTAAAATAGCATACTCGTGAAAATTCAGACCTAGAAAAAATTTATTCTAAAAGTTATACACAAAACAAAATCACCAACAAAAAGCCAATTTCTTTCTTGCTTTTTAGAAAATAGAAAAAAAATCAAAAAAATAAAATCAAAAATGGCCATTTTTGACCTCTTTGAGTAGCTTCACTTGATGCAAGTGATTTTTGTAGAAAGTTTTTTTATTTCACCAATCATTTGAGAAAGGATGCCCACTTTGAGGGTGTGTGTACGGCATGGAATTTAGAATTTTATGAAACCCTTCTACGCATCCATGTAATGCACTATGATGAACAACTTCCTTGATTTGTGGCATGAGATTTGCTTTTTTGGACCCAAAATAGTACTAAAAACCCCCAAAATGGCCAAGGTAGACACCTATTTGGGGGCTGTTTAAAAATAGTAAAACAATTTTAAAAAAACTGCAAAAATAATGAAAGGTTTGTAACTATGACATGTACCTTCCTCTGAAATTTTAGCTCAAAAGAACTTGCTACGCAAAAGTTACAAGCCAAAATGCACATACAAGAGGTGAAGGGGACAAAAAATAGTACAAGTTTTTCTTGCAATCACCCATCTGTGCTAGAGATTCATAGTATAATAGTAGAATACACTTATGCTTATATGACATGTTACGTAGAGCATAACTTTGATAATACAACTCATTATGTATTTAACTAGTTATGGATTATTCATTTAATTGTGTCCCTTAACATTGGACAAGATCTTAGAATGTTTTGTAAATCAAAGATATCTTTGGATTATTCCATGTGGACTTTGGAAAGTTCATAACTAGTTAAACATGGTATACTTTCATATTAAGTTCTTAATACAATATTTGTTAATTTGGGAAAAAGTCTTCCCCAATCCAATTTTAGGGATACTCAATTTTGCATTTGTGAAAATGTTTTGGTGATTTAAAGTGAGGTTTTTGATAATTCCTTTAAGATATTTTATTATTGATATTATGACTTCAAGAAATCAACATAAATTCATTCTCATATCACCAAAAATCCCTTAAAAACATAAAATCCAAAGGTCCCAAAATTACATTTTTTTCCCAAATTAACAAATATGTTGTTTCTTCCAATCTTAAGATACAAAAAAATGTGCTAATTTGGCAATCTCAAGTAGGGAGAACATGTTTGATACTAATGAGGTTTTATTTGAAATACTTGATAACATACAAAAGTGTATCCTGAACCAAGAATAGTTTTTCAATTTCCTTAACTAGTTTTCTAACATTCATATATTCTTATTCAAGTTATCTAGTACTAAAATCCACCAATCAACAAACCATTTAAATGTAGCCTATGTGTACATCAAATTCATACAATTATCTAGTGCCTTTGACCTTGGCACACAAACAAGGTGGTCATGAGTTCAAAGTTGGGAATTAGTTGAGTGCTTACTACCATAGTACACTCAGCCAATTATAGTGGGGTCAAATGACCTTGTTGTCAAATGGAGAATTGAAAAAAAAATTAGAAAAAGGGGTCAAAGTGCCAAACATGTTGGTCTTTTGCAATGTCTATCTTTCAATGAAGGCATTGAAGGGTGGAGTACTAGTATACCAACTAGGTTCTTGGAGCTTAGAGAAAATTCCTACGCTAAGCCAAGAATTGAAAAACTCAAAAACAACAAACAATTTCACATTGCTAACTTCTTTGTTGTTTCTAAGATATATCATTCCAAGCCAATATGGAAGTTCACTCTTAGAGGCCACTCACACCAAGTACTAAGTCCCATCTTTGCAAGTCCCAACCCAAGGCAAAACCTCACCTTCATTGGATTATTGAAGGAAAAATAGGAGTATTAAAGGAAACCATGAATGTTTTAGGCAAAAATGTAGGTGGCACTTTTTTCAAAATTGGGTTTATTCAAATGGCCAACTCGAACCTTGAGTGAAGTTCCACCACCTAGATGCTATTTTTTTCGAGTGCTCCTAGCCTACTATGTAGGCAAAATGCAATGAACATGGATGTATGTTGAAATATGGAGCACTATTATAAAATTTTAAATTGCCACTTTGGCACTTCTTAAAAAATGAAAAAAAAACCGTGCTTAGTTGGATAGTGAGCAGTGAGTATATATGTTTACAAATTTTATGAGTATAATGAAATTTTTTTATTGTTTTGTGTTGTATATTTGGCTTAGGTCCTTCATACAAGGTAGCAATGGGTATGAGTGCCCTTTTCTTGTTCTCACGCTAGCTAGTTAATAGCTTGGTTTGTCAAACCTTAGGGGGCTCTTGGAGGGCTCAAACTTTTGCTAATGCAAGGAGATCTTTGGTTGTTTAGAGAAATAAGTACATAGTTATATGAATGATCTATAAGAAGTTCAATAGGCATTAATATAATTTGGTTCATGATATGTAGAAGTGATGATTTTGAGACTTTAGGACAATTTTAAGGTACATTATTTTGAAAAAAACCCATGATTACAGTCAAATACTAGGCTTGTTGTTAAAACAAGGGAAAATATCAAAAATGACTCTGACAAAGGGCCATATTTCAAAACTAGTCTTGACTAATTCAATATATTGGAAATAGGCTTGAGATCTTGTATGTTCCATAATGAAGAACAGGTGAATAGAATCCTCATGACTTTGGTTCATTCTAGGCAACATGTAAACCCATTTTAGCAGCCATTTCAATATGGTAAGTGACTAACAAACCAAATTTGCATGCAATGAATTGAAATTCTTTGCAAGTACAATGTAAACTGAAAAAATTAGTGTAAAGGATAGCTCAATTCTTCAAATTGATATTAGGGAAAATATCTCAAAAACAAAACCCTAAACCCTTGATATGTAATCCTTCATAACTTCTCACCTCCTAACCCTAGCCAAAAAAATTGTCCATGTATACATATTTTCAAATCAATTTGGTTTGTAGGAACTTTGTTTATAGTGACCAAGATTGTAACCACAAATTGTCCCCCCTTTTAACAATAAAAAACTTAGCAATGTCATTGTGGTCAATTAGCATTTTATTATCTTGCAATTTTTATGTTCAATGCTTACTCCCAATCCCAATCAAACATATCAATATTCAACGCCAAAAAATAAAAATCCAATTTTTGGTGAATAGAATTGTGTCAAAATCATGGTTTTACAAAAAAATTGATTCAAAAACAATGGAGATGAAGTTTTGAGAATTGATTGCATGGGCATGTAGGAAACATCCACATGCACATCTTCCATGCTAAAAAAACCCGTTAAGCAACAAATAATTGACTTTCAAAGGTTTCATTTTGACTTGGGATGTGCTCAAATTTTGTCAAATACATATTTTTATATTTTAGCTAGCTTTCACAAAATAAGCATAACACCATATTCAAAGGTAAAATTAGTCACAAACAATGAGTTAAGCAGCAAAATTTGATTATTGTAGAAGAATATGTATTTGACAAAATTTGAGCACATCCCAAGTCAAAATGAAACCTTTGAAAGTCAATTATTTGTTGCTTAACGGGTTTTTTTAGCATGGAAGATGTGCATGTGGATGTTTCCTACATGCCCATGCAATCAATTCTCAAAACTTCATCTCCATTGTTTTTGAATCAATTTTTTTGTAAAACCATGATTTTGACACAATTCTATTCACCAAAAATTGGATTTTTATTT